>JAJTUV010001068.1:535000-582500 GCA_021653895.1 Mastomys natalensis
TCAAGAAATAAACAGGAAAACCCACAAGGAAATCACTTTGTACTAAATGGAAGGGAAAAAAAGCATTCTAAATCCAAAGCAAATGGTTGAAAAGGTTTTGCTGTTGGTGGTGGTGGTGGTGGTGATAGTGGTTTTTTGTTGTTGTTGTTGTTGTTTTGGTTGAGAGAAAAGGATAAGTTCAAAGAAGTAATTTAATAGCTTGGAAAAGGAAGGATAAAAGAAAGCCACAGGAAAAGTGTTCTGGGAGAAATATGGTCACATGGAGGGACAATGTTGACACTACAAAATGAGAGAAGAGACACAAAACTGGAACACCCATACCACACCTTGCATGTGGTTCTGTGTGACACATGGTGTCAACTTTGAGAGCTTTAGTATAACACCATGTACATTTCTATATACATAACTGTCTAGCAGACTACCTAGCTCATAGTATAGACTCGGTTAAGCAATCACCCCTGTAAGGCTGATGCACTGAATCTGTAAAGTCAACGAAATTCTGTTTCATGCTAGCTAAGACACTGAAATAACTGTTTTGAAAGAAGGCAAACCCACTATCAAATAAGTTGCAGGATGTTCTCCAAGGTGCAGAAGAAACCTGACCTCCCCAGGCAGTTACTCAGCAAGAAAAACAAGGGGAGAGAATCAGTTCCATACCAAGTCCAACTGTTTGAGCACAATTCCAAAGATTTTCCACATTGCAAGATTTTCCAAACTGCAAATCTCTTTCTTAGACAGCAGGCAAACAGTGTTCTTCCAAGTACCACAAATAGTGAAGAATTTACACCCAAGGGGGTCCAATGTCATTGCTGACAATGATAAAATGACTCTAAACCTTTGGACAACTTAGTCCTGAAAATTCAGTGGTAGAGAATGAGCTATCACTGTGTTCTCTCTATGAGGGGCCTGGAGTCTGCACATGCCTGGAGACATGCAGACCTACATCGTTTGTAGTAAACTCTGCTCAAAACTCGTGACATCTCACTCATAAAACATGGTCCCCAAAGTGTCCATCCGTCTTTGTTACAAGCACACTGAGACTTTCACTGACCCGTGTCAGGCTTCATACTGGAGGGAAATGAATTTTCTACTACAACTGACTTTGTGCCTTGTACTATCATCATTTATATCTGTGTCTGTGCAACTTCGTTTGCCTCTTATGAGAGTAAAAGCCTTATGAGGTCAAGTTATGACAGGCCAACTTGCTTTGGAAGGAATGGCTCTTCTAGATGGTCCTTGCAATGGGCATCTCAATCAAGAACAACATCAAGAAAGAGGCAGGAGATGGTCCTTTCTGCAGCTGGGATGAGTTTCCCAATTCGCTGCATGAGAAGTTGGGTAGAAACAGCTAGCTGCTGTCAGCGAGCTAAAGCTGAAGCACATGTCCCATCTGGGCCCATGAGCAGCAGCCATTCCACTTTAGGAAGGGCCTTCCAGTTTCCCTCTCTCACCAAGGAGTGTTTTCCTAACCTGCTCTTTGTATTGTTTTGGTTTCTGGTTATTGATATATTTGCTATAGTCCACTTAAAGAGTACAGGACATGGAAAGCCTGGATAAATTCCATATTGACATATAAAACTACATGGTTTTTCTCTTCATCTTTTACATCAAGATACATTGTGAATTCAACGAGTGTACATCTGTACAAAAACATAATGAGAAGTGTGTCCCTCCTGTATGCACTTTCAGGTAGACCTGATTAAGTAAACTGATAACAGAAAAAAAGTTTGCATTTAGAGTATTGGCTAAGAACTTGGGACAGAGTGGTGGCATGCTAAGAAGCTCCTAAGGAGTCATTAGCAGGTAAGTACTGGCAGCCTGATTCTGCTACACTGTAGCCACCTGGGAGACTCAGCAGAATTCCGTCACCAAGTGCTAAGTTCATAAACCACAGACAAAAGCGGCCTGCCTCCCTCCCTCCTGGTCTACCACTGAAGGCCTGGGGTAAGCTACTGTTTTGAAGATCCTTTGATCTCTCTAGCTTATGAAAAAAATTAGGAAGACAAACTCTCAAAGGACATGTCATGACTGTCGTTTGAAACAGACAATCAATAGGTGATAAAATGAAAATATCTCTAAGGGGCATTTCAAACTGAGATGGCTAGACCAGCGTGGAAACACTATTGTCTGGAAAGTCAGTCATTTCAGGCAAAGCAAAGTGCAAAGTAAGTTCAGCACTCAGAGGACCAGAGAGCTTCTCTAGGAAGCAAGCTTGTGTGATGTGTGCACCACAGAAAACTGTCCAGCTGGGTGTTAGGGATGCCTTACAAATTACTTGCACCATGGAAAGAAAGATGGAAAAATAAAAGAAATTGTAAGATTGAGCTCAAGGTCCCAAGTAATAAAATTCACTAATCTGATTATAGTATTTATGAGCTATCATTATTTTTTTTTTAGCAGCCCTGTCTGTTTGCTCATTTTTATAACATGGAATCGTACAAAGAACATACTTATTCCATAACGTTTTGCCAGCTGTGCAAGGAACTCCTAGGCTGTTAGTAATCTTCCAGTACTTCTTTGAGAGCTGGGCCGTGAGTGACTAATAATTTCCATATCACTCCAATCCATTGTGTCTTGCTGGCTTGCAAACAGATAGGCAGGATGCTTCTAATTACTTCTGTGTAATAACAGCCCATTTTGGACACACTTTACAGGGAGCCCGGATGCCGACTCCTATATGGAAAAGAGCTGGAATCTTGGTTTTAAGGTGCCGTGTCATGTGTCATTTGGATAAAAAAAAAAAAAACAATTGAATTTTCTGAGTAGGCCTAGGCTCTCTGGTTGGGTGAGTAGAGGACTTCACACCTGAGAGGCGAAGGGAAATCTTTGCTGAGTGTCCCTGTACATTGGCAGTCAGTACTATTCTCACTGAAATAATACCTTAAACCTTAAACCTTAAACCTCCCAGGTCCCACCTTGGTGTCTGACCCTGCTTAGTTGAGGTGTGATGCTATAGATTTAAACCAATTTATCAAAATATTTATTTGGCTTGAATTGTAACAATTGCCAAGGGTTCTGAAACAATGGGGTGGGGAAAACCACTGAATGAATAAACTGAATTCAATCAATGCATTCATATAATTAAATTCTCATCAGTGAGAAAATAAAAAAAGCACTAATTATTTTAAGCATTATGTTCAAAGAACTGGAGTACACCAGGAGAATTCACAGTGTAATGTCCAGCTACTGTGGTGCTTCAGCCAAAGGTGGTGTGCCAGGAACCACACAGATGACATAGTAGTGCAAAAGAGCTGAATTGATCCTCCAAGGAAGATAAAGAACGAACTAGATTCTGCTTCTAAAATGTTTTTCTGAGATAATAACTGACATGCCAGGATTTGACCGTGTACATCACTGGCAGCTGAGAACAGCTTGTCATGGAGTGGAAATGCACAGCAGCGTAGGCCGAAGGATGGTGAGAGACAGGGCCTCAGAGATCGTTTCTATACTTCTAACTGGAGGATACACACTCAAAGTCAGGCTCCCACGTGTCCTAGAAGCAGAAATAATGTCCTTGGCTATCAGCTGGGAGAATATTTTCCTCCAGTGTTTGAGTACACAGGCCTGCTGATCAAATTCGGCTCCTGTCCCCCTAGTCTATCTGCATGCTCACACAGGGTCACATGTGGCTCCTGTCCCCTAGTCTATCTGCATGCCCACACAGGGTTACTGAACTCTTCCCAGTGTATGATGACCAAAGGCAATCAGGCTCCCCTAAGAACAAGCCTTTCTGCAATGAACACTGGTGTAAGCCTTTTGTTGTGCTTTCAGGTTTTAAAGATACTGGGAACTGAACCTAGGGCCTCACATAGACTAGGCAACCCTCCCTCATAAAACTGTGTCTCCATCTCCGTTTACTGTGTCTTTTGACCTCATGACTCTCTTGCGTCAGACCCTTCATAGCAGGCCTGTGCCATCCGGCTGGCTTCCGTCCCTCTTTTGAACAACAACTGGTACAAAGCTGTTTACTTCTGAGGATCCTCCCACCCCGTTTGAACACTTACTACCAAGGAAACCCTCCTCCCAGATGTGAAACTGCATGTGGTTGGCTGATCTAAGAGACATTTGACAGTTCCAAGATGGACATTAGTGCCCTAAAATAGCAGCAAAGCTGGAGAGAGGTTACTGGGAGGGTACTACTGTTATTTTTAGAATGAGAGTGGAAAGGTTCTGGATGCCCCCCACCACCAAAAAAAAATGTAAAACTAGCGTGGCTGGTGTCCAGGAGCAAGGCTCTGCATGGTACAAATGTCCATGGTTAGTTCAGAGCCTCTTCAGAATGTGCCTCTCCCCCAGATGAACAACAGACAAGGCTGCTGCCCTTGTGCAGAAAGGAGGCACACTCCAAGAAGGTGCTATTGCTGCTGCTGCTGCTGCTGCTGCTCTGCTGCTGCTGCTGCTGCTGCTGCTGCTGCTGCTGCTGCTGCTGCTGCTGGCATTGGTGAAAAGAATAAAGGTCAGAGGGAGGTCATGGAAAAAGCCCCACCTGCTCTGGTAGTAACTTTCAAAAGGTAGCCATCCAGGTCGATGTGGAAGTGGGGCGTGTGGCAGGGCAGGGCAATTCGAGAGCCATTCCAGCGCACAGTGAGGTGTTGCTGCAGGCTGACTGTGCTCTCGCCCAGCACCAGCTCCACAGACTTGGTCCAGGAGAAGGAACGGGTCCTCCGTGCATCATTCTTCACCAGCACCTGAAAGGGTGAGGCAGGAGAGGAGCAGTCTTTCGTCAAAACATATTGACACGTCCCCTGAAAGTTAAACGTCCGTCCATCAAAAGTGTTGTAGTGGGGATCTCCGAATACTGTGCACACACCGGGTTCTGTGAATGAGAGAGACCAAAGTAGGGTCACAACCAAGGCAAAGGTGGAGAGAAACCAGAAATCCCTGAAGTTAAGCTGGGAGTGCACCTACCAGGTAAGGGACTTGAGCAGGATTCATTAAAGTAATGGAGGTTTGAAATGAGCTGAGCTTTATAAATCTTCTTACTTGTTCCAATTACAATCCCCCTAGTGTGTTCACATTTAGAGATGATCCCTAACGTCCTGGAATTCTGAGAACTTCCCTATTCTGTAGCCTGGAATGCTTCCATGAGTAAAGGGTTCACAATAAGACCTTACTCCATAAGCCACACAAACAAGAAATAAAGAGCAGCAGTAAAACTGTACCACATGAAAATATTCTTGTTATATTTCTTAATTTTAGATTTGACTTTATTTATGTGTGTGTATACACTGTACATGTGCATGTGCATCTGTGTGTGTGTGTGCGCGCGCGCGCGCATGCGTGCAGTGTGTCTGAAGAGACAAGAAGAGGCTGTTGGATCCCCTGAAGCTCTAGGGATAGCAAGTTGTATAAGTTGTCCAATGTGATACTGGAAACTGACCCTGGGTCCTCTAAAGGAGTAGTGCATGCTCTTAATGGTTGAGCCATTTCTCCAGCTCCAAGGATCTGTTTCTTATATTTTGATCCACATTCAAAAATCTAATGTTAACTAAAAAAAGTAAATTAGAAAATTCTTTAGTACATTTAGTTTAGCAGACTCAACACTCTGAAACACAATTAATTCATATTTACAGAAGCAAAACTAAAGTTTACCATTCTGAGGCACTTCTGAGGCTTTATAGAAAATTAAATAATTTTAAAATATAAAACTTGGTATTGGTTTGTTTTCAGTGGAAGGATTTGTTATCTGTTTCTAACAAAGCAAGAACCACAAGGACATTTATTTACAGAAACTGGCCCAATGAATGAAAGGTGGCTGTGGCCCAGTACCCAGGAGACTTAAGTAAGAAGGTGGCAAGTTAGAGGTCACCCTGGGCTACATAATGAGACTTCACCTCAAAAAAAAATGAAAACAACATGAGCAAAAGAAGAAAAATTCCAGTCATCATCAGAGCAATGATCAAGTCAAGAAAAAACAAGGCAAAAGACCTGGTACAGAATGTAAGGTCAACATGGTTTGCAAAGAACCAACTGATGCTCTCGAACCTTCAGTGCTGAACGAGGTGAACCAGACTGTGTGAGGTCGGAAGTGAGTCCAGAGGACAGCCAGGCTGGAGAGAGCAAATGTATCCATGGCAAGTTCACTCTCTGCTCCCATAGCGTACTGGTCCAGGGTATGATGCATTGATAGTCACGTGGTAAGCCATACAAATCACAGGCATTTGGAATTTAATAAATTAATTGCTGTATCCATCCTTTTGTCCAACTTTATCAGAGACAAATATGAGAGTTTTTGAAATATAGAATCATTTCAATGAACAGTTATGTTCAAGAATATGTATAAGGCACCATATCTATTATGGGAATGGAAGAATCAGGTGGGTTAGGCAGTGTATTTGAATTCAATATTCACTCCTAATTATTTTTTATATTTCTTTTGTCCATTTTCCTTGTGACTCTGACTTTACCACTGTTACACATTGGGTGTTTCCCCCTATCCTAACCCTCCTCCCCATCTCATCTCCCCCACATTTCTTCACAGTACATTTTTCCAGTCTTCGCTGCATGGGATGGATTCCAAACCTGCCTTCTCACACTGTTCCCCACTTTCTGACTAATGGGATCTATTGCCAGCATGAAAATGTTGCATTTAAATAGACAAGGTGAAGGCAGTGTGCACCCCAGGAGAACGAGAATGCATCGTTAAGTAGTCCACCCTACACTGAGCACCAAATTCAAGTTTGTTACTTTGTTTTTAAGATTCTTGATCTCGCTCAGCAAGTTAGCATAGAACCAATTGAAGCTCAAGGCTGAAAGAGATGGCCTCAGCTTAGAAAATCTAAAACACCACCACACTACCAGACGGGCTGACGTTCTGTTCCTGTGCCTGTCTTCTCAGCTGTGAACAGGTTTTCCACATCTGGTGCCACATCTTCTTGTGACCTTTTGACTGCCCCAGTAACAACTGTGTCTTCTGTTGATTTCCTTACCACAGTTGCAATGAAGTTTTCACTGATCAGAACATTAAATAGCTAACGTTTACCAAAAGCTCACACCCTGTGGTAGCCCTCTTCTGCATGCCTACTAATGATAGATGCATCATCAGAAAATCAACAGATTCTCTCTGAGCATTTGACAAACAGCTAGGCGTGTACCAATAGATACATGACAATGACTTTCATTTAATCATTGAAAACGTTTGTGAGTGGTGCTTATGATTAAGGAAATGCCTTTGTCTTTATAAGAGTAAAACCAGCAACCTGAATTTGTTTTTGTTTGTAGGATAGTCTTAGCTATCTTACACACACACACACACACACACACACACACACACACACACACATACTCCAAACAATCTTTACTTCCTGAAGGAACCACAAATGAACCTTTTTTCTTCTATATGTTTTTCTAGGTTTGTTTTTTTTTTTTTTTTTTTCTGTTTTCTTCTGCCTTTAATAATAAAGTGTAGGCACTCATAGATAAAGTCAATTATGTGACAAAGCAAATCCTGAAAGACGTAACAGAAACTGAACTGCCCTGATCTGGCCTCAGGAAGCCTGAGTTTGCTCTTGGCTGGATGAGAGGCAGTGAAGGATATCCAGAAGAGACCCAGAAAATGGAAATTGTGTGTGAACAGGGCTGTCAGGAGAGATATTTTTCAAAGTCTTTAATTTGTGGGAGAGAAGAGTTTGGAAGTTGGTATAATTTTTCTGTGTGACTGCAATATAGAAGCAGCCAACAAAATTTCAGAACTCTGAGGAGGTTTGAGAGTTATGTGTTACACGTGGGGACATGAGCATCATGAACTGAAGTCATTGTGAAACTTTGGCCCCTTCTTCTGGTACCCAAAGGTCCTCATGCCAGATCCCAGAGGAACCGGAGAACATGTGTGCTGTCGAGTGCCTGAGTGGAAGGCTGTCAGTGTTACAGAAACCTGCCTGCCTGGGAAAGACAGCGTCCAGATAATACTCTGGGAACCAAAGTGAGTAGTAGATCCTCCCAGCTATTTTCGAGAGAGCCAGTGAAATGCACTGCCGTCCAAGATATCCAGATGTCTGGTCACACCATTCTGGAGAGCTTGGCTTGATGGTTAGGGAGACGAAGAGGAACTTTGGGAACAACATGTTTGGATGTGCCTAAGTCCAGAGTGGGAAAAAAAAGGATTTACTAGTTTCCCTCCATGGCACATTGTTCTTGAAGTCAAGTCTTTGAATCTCAGTTTTTATTTTGTTTTATTTTCAATATATGCAAATAAATGCATATGTCTAGAGAAAAAAATCAGAAGTTTAAAAGCTCTAATATTAGAACTTTGACCTTTTTTGGGTTTTTATGGGTTTTGATTTTTGTTTTTTGCTTAGGCAACGGGACTATATGTGGTACTTTCTCTTTTTTATGTAATATTATTTTATACTTTACTTCTTGTGGACCTTCAAAAAGGAATGTTGGCTATAAAATCTAAAATTCCCCTATTTACAATATCACATTACCATCACAGACTTACTAAGGTCGCTGACTCTCAACACAAGGTTCCAATGCTTGTCCTTTTTCTGCCTCAGATTTTTTATTTTGCCCCCAGTATATATATTTTAATGAAATGCCTTTTTCCTGGGAGCAGTGATCATTCTCAAAACACCTGTCAAAGACAAAATAAGAACTATAGAATCCCAGGCTACAGAGACAAAACTGAGAAAAACTGGGTAGACTCGAGTCTAGCCCTTTCTCCTAAACAACAAAACAAAATAGGAAAAGTGCAAGAAAGAAGCAAAAGTCCCTCCATATTTCTGCCACCAAGAAATATGCCTGGTCTACAGTTCAGAATGTGTGTGAGTGTGTGTGTGTGTGTGTGTTTATTTTTACAGAGTTAAGACAATCCTGAACATGAAATTTTACTTTCTATATTTCACTTAACATGTCATAAGATTTCCACAGTCATTCAAGTATGTTTTCCTTTGAAAACCCAGAAGAGAATTTTCGGTCTCAGCCCATTACTGCTCCACAGAGGGAGGGCTCTCCAGCCACCACATGGATCAACACCTTTCTGGAGTGGTGTCTTAACCACAGGGCACAACACACATAAACATGGCTTTAAACTTTTCTCAGCACAAACTTCAGGGAAACAGGTCCTTTGGGACTCTGGGTCACTGAGTCATGCTGAGATTTTGGGACCTTAGCAGGGTCACTGAGTCATGTTGAGCTTTAGGGACCTTAGCAGGATGAGAGTCATTCCGTTTGGTGCCAACTCTTAGGTAAAAAGCAGGAAAGGCTGGGATTAGAAATACTGCCTGAGACACAAGCCAGCTGCTTTTTGCTGAGGTGACTTCTGACACTGACAGTCTGGTTAAAAAGCAGGCCCTAAGTGTCTTCTATATGCAGGAGCTCTGACTTTGCACAAGGTGTCAGTGACAGCTATTAGCCTGCAAGGCATTTGAGAGGCAACAGATGCTCCACCAGGTGGCAGCTGGATACCTGTAAGCATTTACATTTCCTCTAACTTTATTCCAAAGGGTGGCACAGGGAACAAGGTGGTCGCTCTGTTCCCGTCAGTGTGTAACCCATCAGAGACAGCAATTGGTCTGCATTAGAAAGAAAGAAAAAACCCAAATATTTAAAAAGTTACATAGGAATTTTGTCTCCTGGTAATTTGTTTTCCCATATTTCCATCACTTCACATACTCACCAATGTACTCCCTAATTCAAAAATCAAATGTAACCTCATTTCAGATACCAAGCCTCAGCTACCATTCTATGACATATCTAGTATAGCCTAATGCTTCCCCCCTGTCCCCTGGGCTCAGCTTGTCCTACCAAAGACTTCAGAGTTCACACACGTGTGCATGCATGCCTGTGTACATGCACACATGAACCTGTGCACATGCATATCCTTACACAAACACAAATGCACACACACATACATACATACACAGTACACACATACAAATACAAACACACACACAGAGAGAGAAGAGAAGAAGAGAGAGAGAGAGAGAGAGAGAGAGAGAGAGAGAGAGAGAGAGTCTTCAGCTCTCTATCTTCAATCCCATCTCTCCCAGCAATATCCCCAATACCTACCTCAGCTTCTGCAATTTATTTGATTTTTATCTTAAAGAGTCTCTCTTTGAACCCTGAGTCTGTTGGCTGTCTGGCTACAAGCCCCTCTTCTGTCTCTGTTTCCCAGTGCTTGAACACAGAAAGCCCTTGTGACCTACGCTCTATAGATCCAAACTCAGGTTCTCAAGGTTATGGGGTATCGACTGATCCATCTCCATGACAATGTTAAGTCATTTTTTTATCCACCTAATGATTATACTTTATTCATAGTGCCTGAGTCTGGCCTTGAACTCTTTACATATGCATTTCATGTTTACTTCTCAGTGCCCAGAAAGCCCACTGCCACACTTAGCCTCTAAAGCATACATGTATATACATTAATTGTATTGGAGCGATGCATGGCATACTACCTATCGAGTAGCAACAAATATTTGTTGAAAATGGGCTAATAAACTAAACAATGTATTTGGTTACAAAGAAGTTGCCTACACTGAGTTTACAAAAATAAATACTAGTGACAACATGTGGCTGGTAGCCAGCGGAAGTTTGTTTAATTAATTAAACAAGTTACTTATGAATATGTTAAGAACAAATACACTATTAGGGAGAATAGAGAAGGAGGATTATAGTTGGTGCTGAGAAAATCACCCGGATCTCAGTCTGTTGGTCTTATGCTCAGGAGTGGGCAGCAACTCCTCTCCCTTTGCAAAACCCATCTCTTCAGTTGAATAACCATGTGCACCACTGAGAAGCATGTTCAGAACCACAAAACTGGTTCAAAATCACAGACATAGGATAAGAGAGCTTCATTCTATTCCTGCATTGACCAAGTGTGACAGGCCGATCATGCTTCCTCAAAGAACGCCACCCCAGATACCCTGTGCATGTGGTAATGGATGACAAAAGAAAATGAGATTTGCAATTATCTTCATTGTAACAGGAAGGCAGGGACTTGGCATCCTACATTTACCTGAGAAGAGTGGAACCAGCCCTGGCTTTGAAGATGGAGGAAGAAGCCAAAGGCCAAGTGAGGCAGGTACCAAGAATCTGGAAAAGGCAAAACATGACTCTTTGCCTGAGACTTTACAAGGAACACAGCCTTGCTAGTGCCTTGACTTTAACCCAGTGAAACCTGTTTCTTACTTTGGCCTCTAGAGTGTGCAAGATAATTAGTGATGTTAAGCAATGATTTTTGTGGGATTTTGCTACAGCATTCACTGGAAACTAATAACTCAGCACAACGCAAAGTATCTACTCCAAGCTGCTTGTACCAGGTGTCATGTCAGATGTGGTATGTCCTGTATTTTAATGCTCTTTTCTTCCTTACCATGTCTCTATACAGTTTGCATTATTACATTAATTCATTAGTGGTGAGTGTGTATAAGGTCCCTGTGGCCCATCATCTCGCAGCACTTCAGACAGAAACTAGTCTCTGAAGAGACTAGACTAGACTCAGCACTACAGACAGAAGCTGGTTACTGAAGTCCAAGGCTAGCACCTTCCCCTACTTGTGCTTTGACTTAAAGCTTACACTGCAGCATCTCAGAGATGTTCCTGATGAGTGGGGATGGGAAAAATGTGTAGATGCTCTTCCTATGAAAACAGCTTCCGGATATAGAGGCTCTTAAGGCTGATCAATGGCTCAAGTCTGATAGTTAATTAAAAATATCTATTTCAAGTCAGTTACAAAATTCAGCATATGGTTTTCCTGTTTAATATATTCCTGTTTCATGTCCCAGCTTCAAAGTCTCAAATTTAAGGTCAATTTCAGCAGTTTATCTCTGTTTTCCAGAATTCGGAAAAACTCATCAACGTTTCCCTTTCTTTTCTTTCTTTCATTCATTCTTTCTTTCTTCCTTCATTTCTTTCTTCTTCCCTGTCTTTTTTGCTTTTTCATTAAGTAATTGTTTATTTCATGCCATACACTGGGAAAAGTCTGCTATATAACTAAGGTCACTGTACCATGAATAACAGATGAAGACAAGTCACCAAACAACAAGAAAAATGTTCTGCATCTTCAACGGTTGTTTGTTTGTTTGTTTGTTTGCTGTTTGTTTGTTTCCTTTTGAGACAGGGTCTCTGGCTGTTCTGGAACTCACTCTGTAGACAAGGGTGGCCTTGAACTCACAGAGATTTGCTTTCCAAGTGTTGGGACTAACATTTGTTGTGGAAGACATACTTGCTACTCCCGCTACTCACAAGTTGACCTGACAGTATCTTCTCCTTTTACATAATATTTTTTATAGGAGAGCTGTGCATCTGGACTGAGGAGAGAAAATCACATCTCTAAATTAATTTATTGTCTAGAATTAAAACATTAAGGAACTTTGGAGAGAGTCCTGTATTTGAAACTTCACCTTACTTTGCACTTAGTGGCTAGAAAAGCAGACACAAACTCTCTATGTAACATAGGTTTGTTTACCTAAAGTTACTGCATTAGATTCACTGAAAAGATGCCAAGATTAAGAGCTGCTCACATTATAGTGACATCACTTTTCTTATTGTGAGCAAGACTGTGAGAGGATATAAAGTACAGAGATGGTGAAAGTATAATGAGTTGAGTCCCTCCATAAATGACACAAAATGTAGATTAGGGGACAGAGTGGAGTTAGCCTTCTAGGCTACAGGAGGAATGCCAATAAAACACAAACAAACAAAAGAAGCAACTTGTACCAGAAGAGCAGGAGACGTATCTGTCTGGAGCAAGGACTTGCTTCAGGGGACATGAGACACTCACACTGTGTAAATAAATTGGCCCAGGATTCATTGCCAGCCTGGGAAGTTTAAATATATTCCAAAGAATCAACATTTCTTAATGTCTTTCCTACAAAACATTAATCCTGCCTGTAGAATCACCACAATGAGTAAAACTTTAAAAGTCTTGCAAGGCCAGTTGGGGATGCTCTGTACTTCCCCATCCTCCTGAAAGCTTACAGTGCCCATTGAGTTTGGCAGTGAGGAAACAAGTCTAGGTCTACCCTACCCAGTATTCCTGAACATACACAGAGAGTCTGCCTTGAAGGTATTACTCAGGGCTATTCCTCCGCGCCAGGGATTTACAACACAAACCCTGGAAAGCTCAGCAGTGAAAGAAGGTGGTCTAGTTTTCATGAAGGATGCATTTGGATTCTGAAATGATGTAGATAAAGAACTGAAGGGACAGGGATGGGGGTTAGTAAAAAAAAACAACAGGATGAGGGTACAGCCACCATGGGAATAAAAAGGAAATTATTTATTAGGAAAACAGCATAAAGAGGCAATCAACTGGACTTGATGACTGATTACCAACAGGGGAGAGAAATGCCAGAAATATGAGAAACAGCCTTGAGTCTCCAAACCTGCACAGCTGGGCGAATGTGGAGGCCAGAATTCAGTCAATCAACAGGGCTTGGAAATAGCCATTAGCCCCTCCAACCAACTCCTAACTCAGATAATTTAGGGAACCAAAGGTAGCAACTGTTAATGCAATTCAAATGCAGTACTTACAAGAATTACTCCCTTGGAAGGATAGATGCTAAGGTTCACTATTTGACTCACAGAACATGGAGAAGTCCAGCTGGAATTTTACCCTAGTGCCTAACTTTCATAGTGCTATAAAGTACCATACACACTATTAAAGGAGTAATGTAATCATTTCTCTCAACCATCTGTGAACTCTGTAAACTACAACAGCAGCTAGACTGACAAGATACGCCCACGAGTACAATAGCAACACGGATATTCTCGATTGGATAGAAGGCTTGTTTCATGAGATAGAACCCATCATTGATAAAGAGAAGCAAAAACCTGTGGCTTTATAGATTATAGGCCATGGGGAGAATCCAATATGTTTATTCCACTAAATGGACAAAATATTGAAACAATTTTTAATGTCATTCGATAGCCATAGATCAGACCATCTCTCAACCATTGTAAGAGAAGATTCCCCTTGCAGTAGATGGCAACAGATACAGAGACCCACAAGTGGTCAATGTACCGAGGATAAAAGAATATGGTGTCCTCAGTCCTGAATAGGACAAACATATCACACTTTTCCACACAAAGACTCTAAGAGTTATGTGGAAGATGGTGATAAAGACTGCAAGAGGCAGGGCCTTAGAAACAGTGTTTTCCAGATTCAACATTGTAAGCCCAAGACTACAAACAAGCTCAAGCCAGATATTATCCCAGCATAAAGTGGGGAAGTGGGCCTGGAATATCACTACTCCGTGAAATGCTATTGGCGTTTGATAGCTGCTGGGAGAAGAAGGGTTAGTTTTCTTTAATGATATTACTCCTGGTATGCCGAACATACTTCAGTGAAGCCCCTACTCTCAAGACCAACTGGGACCAGTTGGGTAACACAAACTGTGCTCAATGGGAAAGGAAAAGAAAGAAAGAAAGAAAGAAAGAGAGAGAGAGAGAGAGAGAGAGAGAGAGAGAGGAGAGAGAGAGAGAGAGAGAAAGAGAGAAGGAGGGAGGGAGGGAGGAGGAGGGGAAAAGGTGAAACTCAAATTTTGGTAGGAAGAGATGGGACTGTAAAAGATTGTAATGGGAGGAGTGGGGAAAAGGATATGTTCAAAATAGATTGTATCGAATTCTCAATAAAAACATTGTTTAAGGAAGGCATTCTTGTCAGAATGATCTAAGACAGGTTCAGCCTTGTTTACGAAATAAAAAAGGGGGAGATGTGGAGAGCTTTTGGGAATGCTTGGCAGGAATCTGACATTGACAAAGGACAAGGAAAGTGGCTTCAGGCAGGAATCTGACATTAAGCTAGAACAAAGAAGTAATTTCAGGCAGGAATCTAAATCTTAGGGTAGAAGAAGAAAGTAGACTTCAGGCATGAAAATGACTTTGGGCTAGGACAGGGAAGTAGGCTCAGATATTTTTGGTCATTCTGATAAGCCCTTAGAAACAGTGATCACGGGAGTGTTCACGGAATTTTGTTTATTGCCTTGCTTGTTCTTTGACTATTTGTGTTTATTGTCTTACTTGTTCCTTGACTATTTGCATCTATTGTATTGCTAGTTCCTCAACCTAGAACTGACCTGAATACTTGCATATAATTAAAATGGTATAAAAGCAAAAAGGAGGAGGGGCAATGGGGAAAGGGGATAACATCTGAAATGTAAAGAAATAAAATATCTAATAAAAAAATCAAAGTTTGGGTAATACTGAAAGCAGAATGAGGAAGGACCTCCAGGTGGAGTGTGGAGGAGGCTGTGGTGAACACAAGAGGAGGCAAGATGTCCAACGGGCAGATCCATGCACTAAAGACACACTCTGGCCAGCAGAGGAAGGGATGGAGGCTAAGGGGAAGCCATGAATAATGTGAATTGCATATCCGTGAGAAACACTGTGCTTACAGTGAGCCATTTCTTCAATCTCTGTAAAGATGAGAGCTGATGTAAAATAACCCAAGAGATCACAAAAGTTAAGGTAACTTCCCAAACACAGTGTTTCTGAAGGTGAGTAGACACAACTGCTTGCAAATAGGATTGTCTGTCATGTGTAAAAGAAGAAAACTGGTAAATATCATGTATTTGGAGACAAACCTCCAAAAAAAAAGAACAAGGAGTTAGTTATGCTTAGAGTTTGGGTTCCAAATTCTCACAGATTACAATATTAACCAACCTCTCACTCTGTTAAATCCTCTCTGACCTTCAGATCCTTTCATGGGAAGATGGAGCTGATAGTAGCTTCCACTTGGCAGAATCATCCTGAATATATCAAACAGCAAAATGTGTGGGCAGAATGTGCTATAAGCCCTGCTCCACTGCAGCATGGGCAATGACACCCACAGGAGTCTGAGCCTCTCTGATCTTATTTCACTTATAGGAGATGTGACCTTAGAGAGGTGGAATCCTGCTTCAGCTCGGTACACAGGGAGTTCCATGAAGCATGTTTTTCAGGTGCGGACTGGAGCTTGGCTTACTCACTTTTCCTGATCTTGGCTGTAATTTGGGGGTACCCTCACTAAGTCTACGACTCCAGCATACTCAGCCACAACTGGATGCTTGCATTTCTTTAGAGATTCAGAATGGCAGTGTAGCCGCTGCATGTCAAATGTGAAGTTGATTTATATGTCTCTCCATAGAAAAGATATATTCATTTATATGTAGATAAGGATATACTTTTAATGCAGTGATTTAATAATGCTGTATCTCAAAATAATAATAATAATAATAATGCATCTTTCCAAAGGAAACTTGAAGGGGAATTGTAGGCAGCATAAGTACTACATTAAAATATTTGAAAGGTGTGTAGGCCTGATACCAGCTCTCTTACTTGGTATTTCTTGTGAGCTTCAGTTTCCCTGAGTGAGGACTGGAAAGGAAAATCCCAGAGGGAAAGTCTCCAGATGCACAAAATTTTATGGCACTAAACTAAAAATGAATTAAACTGCAACTTTGAAAGCAACATTGCTCTTTCCACCCCTACTATAAATTATATTGAGTTCTTTCAAGTTTAAAACTGTATAGAATATGTACGCATATATGTGTATTTATACATGTTTACTTAGTATAAAAAATTAGCAAGACTTTCATTTGGCTATATAAATATCCCCTCTGAGTTGCCATGATGGAGGAGAGGGACTGGAAATACTAGTACACAGGGAAAGGTAAACTCAGGGCACAACCACCTCCACTCTGCCTTGAGCAGATGGGAGCAACCAAAGAAGGGAGCCTTGGCCTGGAATATCCTCTTCAACCAGGGTACTGGTAGAAGAGAGAAAACTATTAAATTGGAGAGCTTTCTTATGATTTCTTTTCTAATCTATAACAACTCCCAGGGACCATAAAATCCTCAAAACTTCCCTTCCCCTTCTTAGCTGCAACTATTTATCAAACTTTAGATGGCAAAGAAGCCAAGAACAGCAACTACAGCCCGTCTTTGGAGCCAGCCAGGCAGCACAGAGGAAACTCAGGCTCCATCTCCAACCTCCAAACCAGCCTCAGTTCCCTGGCTATAAAGTGTAGCTAATAATATTACTTGGCCAAAAGATAGCTGTAAGATTCATATAAAATCAAGTGGGACAACCATGACAGAGTTTGGCTATGTAGCAGATGATGATAAATAAATGTTGGCTACTGCTGTTGCTATCGCTGGTCCTGTTGGCTAGTGATGTGGATGACATTGACAATGGTGGTTGTCACGGTTAACTAATGAACTACTAAGTTACTGAGTACTTGTCAAAGTACTCACCCTTAGACTAGCAGCACTATGCCAGCCTTGTCTGTTTCTACACTGTGTTGGCACTTAAGAAGTACTACTATGTAGCACATCTTAAAGAAATTGACAAGAGATGGAGGTTAAAGATGATCTAGTTCTCAGAGAATGGCTTCAGTCTCATCCCTCCACTCTAGACCAATTTAAAATGATAGCATCTCTTAGAACAGAAAGCAAAGAAAAGGACTCATTTCCCCATAGCTGTTCCTGTGTGGGCTCTCCACTGGACCACTGTTGGCATGTGGGACTTCACTTTCAACCAGCCTGCCAGCCAAGTTTCAGAAAGTGTCAAAAAGCCAGTTCAACATGCACTAGCAGAAATTTCAGTGGCTACTAAGCTTAACACCTCCATGGCAGGGCTAAAATCAACACCACAGATCCTTATTCCATAGGCATCCTGAGCCTAGTGTCAAATTTCCTCGCTTGCCTGAGGTAAGGACAAACTCCTAAGGCTGAAAGAACTTAAGTCCCAGAGGCCAGAACCCTTATTCAAACATGGAACTGCTGATTTGTCGAGGCTCTCTCTGTGGAGATTTTTTCATAGGTTGGCTCGAAGGTCATTCTTTCATCATGCACCATGCCCTCAACTCCTCAGAAAGCTAAATTATTGTCTTTTTTGCCCTCCAACACTTGTTTTGTTTACTTAGACATATAAAAAAGCACCAGGCATCCCAGTGGGCTTAGGATAGAAAGACTTGCCAACAAAACTAGCTGGGGCAAATTCTGCAGCTACCTGTCGTGAGTACAGGCAACAGGCCCAGGGCCTACGATAAGCTGGTGCAGGGCCACTGATCTGCACACAGCTAGAACCTAACCTCTTTTGGTAGGGTTAACTGTGCACCTCCTGATACTCTAAGTTGCTGAAATTCAGTATTTCCTGTGACTTATGGGATGTGTGTGTGTGTGTGTGTGTGTGTGTGTGTGTGTGTGTGTGGCTGAGGTTATTTCAATCATGTGTACATATGTACTCAGTAGACACTAGCAGTATCAATGTTTCAAAACTACAAGCTTGCATTGGGTTAGGGGTGGGGAAGTGTCTCAGCTGAGCAGGAGCTACACAAAGGTTTAAGTAATCTGTGATACCTGGGGGATGGGGGAGGGGAGGTGACCATATCCTAAGGGTTTTGGATGCCTTTAACTTGGTTAAGAGATTAACTTCTTTCACAACCAATCTCTCAGTTCCTCCTCCAAATCCTCCATCCCTCCTCATCCCCACGCTGCACTTATCAGTGAAAACTTTGACACTGAAGTATTAGTTTCAAGCTTGAAAACAGCTCTACAGCCAGCATAGAGTTTATCTGATTCTGGTCTCTGTGGGTTGGTGAGGTCAAGATTCCACCCACTATTTGCCAGCACACTATAAAAAAGCATTTCACATAAACCAAATGCTACAGTAATCGCCAAGTGGTCCTCCTGAGTTCTGACGCTTTCTGGCACCTACCTCATGGTCACGTGACACCCAGCCAAGCAGAGAGAAGCTGCCTTCCAGCTACGGCCTCATACCTTGGCAAGAATGCTTTTGCCAAAAAGTTTTATGAAATTTGTTTAGCTCACTTCAAATATTTTACTTTAAGTAAAACATCTAAACCAAATTCAATTCTTTCTGTTGGAAAGGAAAATGGTATATCTTGAGTTATTAAGAAGCAGCTATGCTTTTTAGATTGGGGCCTGACTCTAAGAGGACTCCCCATGTTAATAAAATCCTCATTACACCTTTAGATCCACCTTACTGGTTGTTCTGATATGGAGATCACAGTGGTTTTCTGCCATTATGACTACATCCTACTTACCCAGCAATCAACTTGCATCGTATATGATACATGCAAAAAATAAACTACAAACCATTTATTTTGTTTTCTCTTTGCTGGGAAAGAGATGCCAGACTCTACTAAGACAAACCCAGGCAGAAAGGAATTCTGTGGGATTTTAGTGAGCATCAGTGTAGTGTCACTACTAGAAGCAACCCATCATTCACTTATCATCTACAATCAAAAAGCATCCACAAGGATTTGAGGTCCACCATCAATTTCACTTATATATGCATATATGAATTTATGTAGGTATATAGTCTTGCTTCCTTACAAAGTATATTCAAGAACTGTACATATACAGATGTTGAATAATTCAAAGTATTAGTGTGATCACATACAGTGAAGGCAGATGTAAACTCAAGCACACTGTCAAATGTAGTCTGTAACTTTATTTCCCACTTCTAATCAATGACGGCCTTTTTTAAGCCACCCGGCTATGTCTTTATAACCATTTGTAAGCCCGGGGAATTGAAATATAAAAGCATATTCAATAAAGCTCAAGGCCTTTTGGGTTAAGCTAGCAGAAGGGCAATAGCATCTTCCTCTCCTACCGTGCTGAATCAGCAGGTACTGACAGTAAGTCTTCACTACTTGTCCCTTGAGTGTTTTAGCCTCTGCATTCACATGGGCGGCTCTCCCTGCTTGGAGCATCACTAGCTGACCTCAAGGAGACATCTGGCAATGTCTAGGGACATTATTGGTTGTCACTTTGATGGAAGTATTGTTGCTAAATATTCTGCAATACACAGGACATCTCTAAAACAAAGCAGGACAGGGGTAGACTGTCAATAAAACAAAGGTTGAAAAACCTGGAATCTTCTAGTTGAAAGTTTTGGCCTTGGTTTCTCACTCTAGAAACCTGTATGCCAGAAGAGGTTTTATAACTAATAAGCAGAGGAAAGAATGAGCAGAAAGGTTTATTCCAGATCTCGGCTATAATAACAAAGGAATTTCACAGTAGGAGGTCTCTAGGCTATGGCTAAGGGACACCAGGAGAAGTCTACCTGGATGCACTATGGAAAGCTGGGCATGGCTTAAAAAAATTGGAAGCTATCCCATCTCTGAACTGAATCTGAACAAACGAGCCTTGCCAAGGAGAATGTGTTTTTACAGCAGTGAAGGAAGATCGGCCGGAGAGCAAGCAAGGGTAAACAGATGGAAAGAACACCAGAGGAGATTGAGAAATAGCCATCTGATGATATAATTCAGACTTGTGCCGAGAACCACATGCCTGCACGCTTCCAGCTCTGACCTGCAGGTGCAGGTGCAGCCCGTGGCCTCTCAGTGCCCCTCCAGCTGGGTGGCTTTCTCTGGTTGTCTCCCTGGGTGATGGAAGGGGTGGATCACTCATATGCTTCACACAATACAGCACTTGATATGGCTGGTTACAAACTGCTGTCCTCCCTTGTCTTCTGCTTTCTCTTTTATTTCTTTATAAGTCACCACACTTCTATATATGGAAAGGCTAGCTTGTAACAGATAAACCAATACAATCTAGCTTTATGCCTGTGTGAAGGTGGACGAACCTATCTCATACCTACAGAATGAAATCTATAGAAAACTTACACCAGGTTTCCCTTGTAATAATTAATGCAATCTAGTTAATATGTCACTAATCACCCTTTTGACTCTTAAAAATTTGGGCAATTCAAGATTTAGGTTGTTTCTGCACAAAGCCCATGTGTTTATGAGGCTGATAACCAGAGAATCAAAAAATGTAACACATCTGTGTCATGCAAAGGAAAGAGATATACTGTAAAATATCAGGAGTTCCTCAAAGGTCTGTCTATACTTCATCTAGTCTCTCTGCTTCATTATCTACATTCTATGGAAAAATGCAAACATGTCCACTGGTGTGGCTACAGAGAAAAATGTTTTCAGTGCACAGTGGAGACTGCACATAAAGATGGGAATGGCGCTGAAGGTAGCCTCTGAACCGACCATAAACAGAGAGTCTCTGGGAGACGACCAAGGGGAATAATTCAAGTAGGTGCTTTTGTATCATCGGAGGATTGATCATAGCTGCTGCTTCTTTCTGCATTAATTTCTGAATCTGCTGTCATGCATCATTGACCTCCCTTGAGCTAGTTTATGACTTCATTATCTTCAAAGGAAGGTTTTTTTATTAAGTCTATAACTTATTTTTTTGCTAATTCAATGAGCAGTTTTATCCATTGTAAAGTTTTACGGCTCTCTATTTTTAAAATAATAATAATGATAATAATAATAATAATACATTAGACAAGAATAATAAATATATGTATATATAAAATACATTAACATAGAACAACTTTAGATATGTAGTTTTGTGTAGATATAAAATGACATATTTATGTATTTGTTATCCAAGGATATCAAAAATCAAAGGGAGGAAACCAATACAAACTTTGATTTTAGATAAACAAAAGAAACAAACCTGTTTCCATAAAAAGCTGCTTCCAAATGCCACGAAAGCCCACTACTCTAAGCCTGACTGGTTCATAAAACAGTTTCTAATCAATTTCCTGGCTCGACTAATACTACAACCATGTATCAGAAATAACTTGACAATGTATTTCTAACACTATTCTTTCAACAGCATACTTCATTAAGCTGTCTGGAAGCCAAGTAAACTTTGGGACTGACGTGGTGATTTTCTAATGAATGTAGTCAAAAGTCCCATCTGGGGCTGCTGTGAAGCCAGCACAATGCTCTGTCCTGAGATTAATAGGGCAGCCTCAGATAGCTCTCACATATCACAACAATTTGATAGAACCTTCAGGAACTCGTTTTAAAGTATCAGGATGTAAGTTCATTGCCATCAACAATATCAAATGTGTCCAGGAGAAAGGATGAGGAGTTAGGGGAGAGAAGAGGAAGTACAGTTCTTTGATGGTGTAAGGAGAGGAAGTAAAAGCCCTGGAGATTATGGATGGCCGACTATGCTGGGCATCATTATCTTAGCCCCAAGGACTGCAAATGCTATTAGCAGTTTCAAATGTGCATTAGTTATCTGTTCTTCTTTAAGACTCCATCTATCCATTTATCTTCTTGAGGTCTCCTAACAGCAGATTCTGGTGGAAATATCCTCACTGGTTTCAATCTAGCTTCTATGAGAGGATGGAGCTGATCTCAGGTGCCCGTGGGAAGGTGGACAAGCCCCTCTTGTACCCACAGAATTAAATCTATAGAAAACTTACACAAGGTTTCCCTGCTCATCACAAAACATTAAACAAATATTATGAGCACATTTCCCCAAAGAATGAACTTACTTTCAGTGCAAATGGGACAGCATCCTTTTCTGTTGAGAATTTTACCCTGGTCAGGAGGGAAAAAAGAAACCAAAAATTTAATGTTAAGAAATGGTCCACTGAAGAGAAACTTCTTTTTAAAATATAATACCAGATAAACCAATGAAATCAGCCTGGATTGTACTTGAACTTGATGGTCACAATGGCGGTGAAGTGAAGTTTCAAGCATCAGGTTTCCAGGCCAGGCAAGATCATTCTAAAAAACTTTCCTGTTTGTATCCTCCTGGAAACAGGATACCTCAAAGTAAGGTGTGATTTTTCTCACATGGAACGAAGAGGGAGACAGGCTGGACACAGCTTTCTCATTGATAGCCAAGCCAAGTGCATACACACACACACACCCAGGAACCACTGACACTCTGTCCATGTCAGCAGAACCTTCTTCTTCCTGCTTTTGCTTTGCAAAGCTCTCTGGTACCCTGCAACCCAAGCTGAGGTTGCTCACATCCTGCAGATGTGGTACACTATAGATCAAACTGTCAAGCTTCTTTCTCTGAAGGCTCATCCATGCTAACTCCCTGTTATACGATCAAAGCAAGAAGCAGTGAGCTCCACAGTACTAAATAATTCTGTATCTCTGCTCTAGAAATGCAGTGCCATTTCCTAGTCAAATATCTTTTAACTTTTTTCTTAAATGCCTGACATTTAAAGAAGGACCCATAATTCTCCAGACCTGTAGCAGAGAATGGCCTTTCCTTATCTCTGACTCAGTGATTCATCACAGGGAGAAAGAAATGTGCTGGAAGCTGATTAACATTTAAGAAACAATGCTTGTTGCATGAGCTAACAGTGGGTTGCTCAGGAGGATTTAATGAGCCAATTCCTTAGACTTAATGATATGAGAGGCATTGCTACCAAGAAGTGCAAAGTCTTTCTGAGCTGAGGAGTTCCCCTTCCATGGGTGAAGAAGCTGGTGTCATATAACACAACGAGATAGAAACAAAGTTAACTTCATTTTATGTGACATCACGGGCCATGTTCTTTTACTACAGACATTTAAGCCACAGTTCTTCAAGACATGTATTTTTCTACTGCATGCAGGACAGATTGCAGTATGTGTGCGCCTCATGTTTCCTCTCATTTGAAATTCACAACAACACTCTGAGAATAAGTGATCTCATCCCCTTTTTACAGAGAACTAAGGAAGCAAAGTGCACTAAGATGTGGCCCAAGATCAAGGACAAAGGCCCAGAGCCCAGACTCTGCTCGCCACTGGTGAGCGGTTTGCAGAGCAGGTTTGAATATTTTCAAAATAAATAATCACATTAGCTTTTCAAATGACATTTTTTGCTACTGAAGAACTAAAGCTATGGCCCATTTATCTCTTGCATCAACTAAGCCTACTATGACAATATTAAACTCTATAATGTCAAAGATAATCCTGAGACCCTTTAATACAATTCTTCATGTTGGGGTGACACCCAACGATAAAACTGTGTTTGTTGCTACTCCATAACTGTAATTTTGCTACTGTTATGAATCATAATATAAATGCTTGATATGCAGGGTATCTGATATATAATCCCTGTGAAAGGGTCATTCCCACAGGTTGAGAATTGATGCCATGGGGAATCTCATTTAACTTCTCAAGGACAAAATCAAAGAAGATCAGCCAAGGTCCATGGAATGGTTTTCAAAGAGGCTCAGACGAGGCCCTTTGCCCATTGGGATGGCCATAGTTAAAGCTATGTTTCTAATCAAGGATAGCTGGGTGATTCCCAGTTATCTGCATTTGTATCTCACCGGACACAGCCATTTCCCTTGTTCAGTGAAGTTGGTCCTGTTAGTGAATAGGTGAGAAAAAAAATAGACTGTGAGGTCGGAGAGCCTGGCTGTGTGTAACCAGCTGGAAACCGGACGATCCGTAGCTTCATCTGGAAGAGAGGTCTATTCAGCACCTACCTCGGTGGAGCGGTCTCAGGGGAGTGAGGTTATTTCTGTGACCAGAGAAATGGTCTCAATATAAACTGATATCACACAAGAGACAGCATACGAAGGGTCTCACCCCCAGAGCACTGGGAATTACCGAGGAGGGCAAATAGTGACTACAACCATAGTCTCCTTCTGAAAAGGGGTATGGGGTATAATTGGAAAGGTTATGGTAGGGGATGGAGGTGGGGAGCACACAGGGTCCTTCTAGTTTTCTAATTTTAATATCTTTAAAATTTTTCCCTAATCAATGTAGGGAAGGAGAGGTAAACTGCTAAACTGCTGTCTTTTCTTTTTAAAGGATTTCATGGAAGAGCTAAGCTGTCTTCCAAAGACTTTGTGCTAGCCTCTGAGAACCGGAGGAACAGAAAGGTGGTCCTGGAGGCCCCAGCCAAGTCAGGGCACTGAGAAGCAAGGGCAGAGGGGGCGGGGCTGGGGGCTGGGAGCTGGGGACTGGGAGCTGGGGGCTGGGAGTTGGCGGAGGCCTTCCTGGGAGGATTGGACATGCCTGGTCTGAGTGTAGCACAGCCAGTAAGATTACTAGGGAGAAGCAGGCAACATAGAGAGCTGTGACCTCGCAGCAGAGACCACCGACCCAGCTACAAGTGGCAGAGCCGAAGTGAAGCTGCAAACCCCCGCAGTGGCCTGCCGAGGCGAGTTACTCGAGCCACCAGGTTGGCACCGCTTCACGGTTTTGTCTTGTAGAATAAGGAAGCCCATTATTACTAACATGTGCTGGGGGAGTTCATTAGCAGTGAGGGTTCCCCGAGGACTGGCAGAAATGATGTGATTCCATTTTTCCCAATGAATATTTATAAGCAGCCCATGTTCAAGTCTGCTTATTGTACCTACTTTTTTTTTCTTTTATGGGAAGTTTTCAGTTTTATGTCTGAGGCTTTTTAAAGCAAGACTAATTAGGGGATTTTTTTCCCCTCTCTCCCCCCTCCCCACCAATTCAGTTGTGCAATGGCAACAGCTGTTGTTTTTTTGTGCCTCATTTGGCACTCAAGTAAAAACAGCAACTTTTTGTTTATAATAATAGCAGATGTGAATAAAATTAAAAGCTTTCTATAACGGAGAATAGAGGACATACTCTGAATATATGGATATATTTTCTTCATTCACGGGAAGGTACTAAATAGGTTTGACATTTTCTCAAAATGTACAAAGCCTTGAAAGGTTTCAAGTTGCTTAGGTGAATTCAATGGAGCCCATGCTTCAGAAGATAATGGTGGCTTTATTCAAGTCTGGGCTGTGGGGTTTTGAAAAGAGGTATTTCCATAAGGATGATGTTTCCATGTGGGGCTACAATGGAGGCCAGGGCTAGAGAGGAATTTTCTCCAGAGGAGATGGAGCTTCTGCTACGCAAGGAAATACTCATACTCGTCGGGAAGTTACTATTAAACAACCACATATTACCATGACTATGAGAGGAAAGCTGAGATTTGAGAGAAAGAAAAGAGAGGCAAAATGTGCTTATGACGTTAAATTGAAAACCCAACAATAGAAAACAAGGTCCAGGCAAGAAAGCTGGAGAAGTGTTTATAAAGGTTTAAGAGATGTCAATAAAGAGCAGAAGGAAAGCAGAAAGAATTTGTCACACAAAGCTTGACTCCATGTAGGGGAAGCAAGACAGAATCAAGGAGCTGAACAAGGGACTTCAGCTACTGGGGTATACGTAAGCTTTGGGAATTCCTGGTTGTCTTTTAGAATATGGCATATGCCGTGCATTTCCCCAGGTGACAGAGAAAAATAAAGCCAAATTCCGTACATACCTGTGGGCAGCTACTAACAGGAACACACTGCTTCTTGCGACACTCCGTCTTCCCCTTCACACAAGCACAGATGCTGCAGTTGACTGAGGACCACATCTCTCCATCCTGCAGGACACAGCACAGAATTCTATTACAGGTAGAGCTGAGCAAGACGGTTATGGTTTCTCCTTTGAGGAGAGCATACCTAAGCTACCTAAGTCAGGTGACTCTGAGGCATCTTGCCCCTCATGTGCTCATGTGTTTTTGCTTTTACCCCGAAGGACAAGAAAATATGAATTTTTATACAGGATGCATGAGCAAATCCTAACATTCCTCTGATTAATGGAATTGAAATATTTGCTATATCCGGCAGCACAGTTAATTAGGATGCTTAGATACAGTGATGTAAGCCACTTGTGCCATGCCACCGAGCCACCCAGGATATGAAGAGAATGGAAGCTATTCAAATAATTCTCGGTGTCCAGGCAGACACCTGGTGAGCACCTATGAACACACAAATCTCAGACAGACAAGTCCTAGAGACAAGACTTTTGCTTGCATACTTCTTGGCTAGCACTCTCCTCCCAAAATGTAGTATAGCACTTTGAGACACAGACTAGACTCTTGCTTGGATAGAAAGTCACTTAGTGAATGCACGGGACTCCTCAGATTTATAGTGTGCAGTCAGTGCTCAGCTAGAACATATCAGGCACAACATGCCTGGACAGACTGAACAGACTGAAGTTTGAAAGATCAGACAACAGAGTTAGATATACAGACAAGGTGAAGGATCCTTCCTGGGCTCACAGATTCAAGATCTTTTGTGCATCCTGTCCTTCCTCAAATTTTGAAGATATGTAACATATCTGCAAACCCCATGCTACCTTTCAGGTGAGAGAGAACGAACAGAATTTGTCTATAAGGCCATCGAACTTATAAATGTTCTATGAGCAAATATTCCCAGGGCTCACAATCTCTGTAAAGTACTTTAAACCTCGGTTGCCAAAAGAAATCTTTTTAGAAAGTGGCTCGAAAGTGTTCTGTCCAAAGCATTATTACGAGAGGAGTTTGTTTTATCTTGGTGCTCTGGGCCCAAATGGTGGCTTTGAATGAAGAGTATCTTACATAAATGTCTCTGAAAAATTGCTATATCTCCCTCTCTTTATGGGAATAATACATTTTCTTCTTTCTTGCAGGGTTCATAAGAATTCAGACCTCTCCTCAATCATGCCAGTGGATCGGAATCCTGAGGAAGCTTCCACATCTGACATGGCATTAAGAGTCTAGGTGTTCATGTCTTTGGTATAAAGTCTCTGACATCTTTAAGGAAACCATAGCAGATATGAGAGGGGAGATAGTCTGAACAAAGCCAACACCTGCTTCCTGAAGCCAAATGGTTACTACACAGCTTTCCACTTCAGATCGCTATAAAACAATGTAGAGCACATGTCAGGCGGTGTTGGGAGGCCAGTAAGCATGACTTTGAGTACCTTGGAGTTGGACTCTCAAACATATACTGGTCAGTTACATAGTAAACATCATCATCTGAACACCATCCAATTGAGCCTTTTTAAAAAAGAAATTTATGAAATGCTGCTGAAAGCACCAAATTTTAGATCCATCAGAATCTTGCCATGGTCGTGATCTTGACAAGGTATACTTAGCATCCCCAAGTAAATGGTATTCTCTAGGTCATTTGGGCACTCTAACTACACCAACAGTTTGGAATGCTCAGCTAAGCCTCAGGCACTGACTGGCTGATCACATGTAGAAAGACATACATACATGCATACATACATACATATATAATTTGTAAATTAACATATCAAATATACATGTGTGGTTTTAAATGTATAGATTATGTAAAATTCTAATCTGCATTATGTTCATAATGTCATTATAATAAGATGGCTCCCACAAGCTCATGGCACTGAAGGCTTATCTCATACATACCCTGAAGATCTTGCTACCAAACTTGCACACTTTGACATCTTCAGGGGGCACCCGTAGGAGACACTCTTCACAGCAGACATCCTCATCACTATTACAGACACCAGGGTGGGAGCACTTTTTCTTACAAACCATTGTAGAATCCTAGAGACCCAAAGATAAGGCAGACCAAAAATTACACAGCCTTCTCAGCCCTCCAGTAAGAACCCACAGTGGCTCTAAGCCATACTCTCCCAGCACCACGCCTTAATGTCATACAAAGAGCTTTCCATCAAGTACAAAACAGATGAAGGTGTGCCACACTCCCAGACTTGCTTCGACTGGCCTCTAACTTTATGCTCTAACTTTATGCTCAAGACCCTAGCATACTTCCTCAGTGGGAAAAGAAATTCTGGAGTAAATATAGGCCAACAGATTCCCTCCTTCCTGCCCTTCTTTCATTTTCTACATACAGAGCTTGTTTGGGTTTCCCAGTCCTGCCTTAGAAATCAAGAACCTTGAGTGAGTCTGTTAGAGAGGGAAGCTACTCGATACAACAGAAAGGGGGCACTGATATAACAAACCCCAACTGTAGTAGTTTAAATAAAAACGCCTCCTCCAGACTCATCTATT
Organism: Mastomys natalensis; assembly: GCA_021653895.1. Classification (NCBI taxonomy): domain Eukaryota; kingdom Metazoa; phylum Chordata; class Mammalia; order Rodentia; family Muridae; genus Mastomys; species Mastomys natalensis. The sequence continues at coordinate 563,546 of JAJTUV010001068.1, forward strand.
TCTGTGTTTAGTCCTGTGTTAATGAACTGTTTGAGAAAAATTAGAAGAATTAGGGGGCATGCTGTTGATGGAGGAAGTGCGTCACTGGGGGTGAGTTTTGAGATCTAAAAAGTTCTGCCAGGCTTAATCTCTCTCTCTCTCTCTCTCTCTCTCTCTCTCTCTCTCTCTCTCCATATATATATATATTTCTTTCCTCCCTCCTTCCTCTTCTCTCCTTCCCTCCCTCTCTTTTTATGCTGCCTATAGATCAAGATGTAAAGATCTCAGTTATCACTCCAATGCCATGCCTGTCTGCTTTCCTCGGTGATGATAGTGAACTAACATTCTGAAACTAAGGAAGTATGAAATTAAATGTTTTTATAAGAGTCACCTTGTTTGTGGTGTCTCTTCACAGAAATAGAATAGTAATTAAGATATACCTGACTCATCAAGTATCGACTTTCTCAAAAATGTCTATGAGTCACATTATGATAAGCCCCTGACAATTTCAGGAAAAGTATTCATTCTACTTATGCTGGAAGACTGGGACTCAGTGCCTGATTATGTCTCAAAGCCCTAGATTTCCTGAAAACCAAAAATGATGTAAATGATAGCATAATTAGATCCCATTTGTGGGCTAATAGGCTATCCCTCATGCAGGAGAATCATGAAGGTGACATGTTTCAACAAAGGCTCAGTTTCAGCTTTCCAGAGAAAACTGTGGCCTGTGAGATTTTGGTGTGGATGTGATGTCATGTGCATGAAGACCAGGGTCACAAAGTGATGTTCTGTGTATTTATATAAAGCAGTGTGTATAACAGGAGGTGTATGTGTAACACAGGATCATGCAAACCATGGAATGCAGGCATCACCTCATAAGAGTTTCCATGGGCTTTGAAATTGATCAGTTTTTATCTCCGTAGTAAACTATAAAACCAGGTCTTTGTCTTGTCTTGAATACAATTAAAGTTATTTTCACTACCAGGTGTGCAACAGAATTCATCTCAAATAGGTCGATCCCTAGAACACAGCCATCTGTATTTGATCGTAGAGAATTCTCAGGATGGCTTCCAGATCGTCTCTGTAAACTTGAGCATGCTTATATTCTTCAGATGCCACCAGCAATGGTTCCTTCTGATGAGCAAAATACTATTGCATTTGCCTACAGTTCTACTGTAATCTAAGCCCATTGGGTGGTGCCACAGCCTGAAGAGCCCCCTTACCTTGCAGGTGCATACTGTGCAGTTATCATAGACAAACGAAGCTCCATTGTCATAAACATCACTGCGAAACAGGCAGCTCCCAAAAGGAAGGTCAAATACTTTCCTTTGACCTATAGGGAAACAAGAATAAGCACAATGTAAAAAAAAAACAAAAAAAAAAAAAACAGAAACCAAGCATATCCCATTTTACCATCTTGTCATTGATAATTATATCACAGGACTGTGGAACAATCTCACAAGACCAGGTAAATGTGATGTACAAAAATGGACCCTTAGGTCAGGCATACCAGGAGGTCCCTGAAAATTATCAACGTAAAAAATTGTTGTATAAAAGTTTAATTCCACAATGAACTTTGCAGATTCAATGAACTGTTACTATCTCCTTACCACAGTGGTTATAAGCTGCCTTGTGGAGCTTACATGGAGTTAGATTCATTTCAGCACAACATGGCAAATTCTAGACACTGAGTCTAATTCTTCTGTATCTTAAACAAGTAATATCCCCTCCCAACGTGGCATCAGTGAAAGGCAGGCTACAGTTAGAAAACAATTGAGATATCCTATCGGTTATCATTAAGTGGCATCTGTTATAGTCTGAATGATTGTGTTCCCACAAAATTCAGACACTAAAATCTAACGACCAAGCAATAATATTAGCAGGCAAGAGCTTTGCAAGGTGATTAGCTCATAGGACAGAATTCTCACTAAAATGTCTTTATGGAACAGACCCTAGAAACATCCCTGTTACTCCCATGATTTGAAACACACCAAGAGGAACATCAGTGAGCTATGAAGAAAACTCTCAAACAATATGTAGAAACCTTGTTCTTGGACTTCCCAGGCTCTACAAATGAATTTCTGTTGTTTGAAAGTTACCCAGTTAATATTTTATTATTATGGTCTAAATAGGTTTACATATAAGATCTGGAAAGAAATGGCACAGAGGCATAAGAGGGAAACTTAATTCAAGGGACATAAAGGGTGACTCCAATTTCATATTCAGCTTTTGTGAAGCCTGGACTGGTGAGGGAGGAGCCAACACACTCCCAGAAAAAGAATATGGTTTGATTTATTCCTTTCACCACTGGAGTTTCTACTAGCAAGACAACGTGCAACCATCTCTGAAATGTTACTTTAATTAAAGACTGAGTTAAAAACCAATAATTCATGTTCACTGAACAAATTTATAGCCACATTCCTCTTTCTTTTTACGGAAGATTAACATTCGGCACTGGTAGGCCTGATGGAATCTTTATCAGTAGGCTCGGAATGTCCACAGACATATTAAATGCTGTTCTTACTATTACAGTTGTTGAAAATAAAACTAATAGGAGGTAAGAAAAACTTTTTTCTTCTATGAAAGGTCAAGGATTCAGAGCAGACCCAGCTCTAAATCAACTGGGTCTCATCATGAGAAAAACATTGGCCAGACATCAGAAGACAACAGTGAGCTATGCTTTGAATCTCATAGATAGACTCCTTCATGACCTTGGGTGTGATCACTCTGGCTCTCTGATTTCACTCATAACATGGCATCAACAACCACTGCCCCTTGTCATGACATTATTTGTAAATATAAAGTATAAGACCCAAAATATCCCATGATTAGATAAAATTTAGCATAGTCATTATGCTTTCTTGACTTGTATAAGTAGTATACTGGGCATGAGTATGTTGCGGATGAGTGTATCTGCACACTGCACATGTGTAGATGCAGGTGTGTATATGAGTGAGTGTGTGTGTGTGTGTGTGTGTGTTGTGTGTGTGACATGTGTGTGTGCATGTGTATGTTCATGCATGTTTGGGTGCCATGGGCTGACATCAGGTGTCTTTTTTTGATTTAACTCTATTTTATGGCATGTTCTCACTCATATCCAGAACTCAATGATAGGGCTACTATAGAAATCCATTTCTAGTGATCCCCTGTCTCTACGCCCACAAGATGGGATTACAAACTAACCACAAGTCAGTCTATTTACCACCTGGGCTCCGAGGATTTGAATGATTGTCTTTGTACTTGCATGACAAGCACTGTTACCCATTGAGATATCTCCCAAGCCCATCACCATTGTTAGTATCCTAACCAACACATGTAATTCTCATGTTCCCAACCAAATCTTGAGATTCTTTAACTTCCAGCAACATGTAAGTCAATCTCCTCCCCCAAATATTCTGCTAAGAAATCCTCTGATGTTATTATAGAGCATCAGAAAACAATTAGCTGGGTCAGGGGTAGTGGTGCATGTCTTTGTCCCAGTCCTGAGGAGGCAGAGGTAGGCAGATCTCTGAATTCGGGTCTATACAGTGAGTTTCCATGACAGCCAGAGATATACAGAAAATCCCTGTCTCAGAAAAGATAAAAGAAGAAGAAAGAAAGAAAGAAAGAAAGAAAGAAAGAAAGAAAGAAAGAAAGGATGGATGAGAGAGAGAGAGGGGAGGAAGGAAGGAAGGAAGGAAAGGAAGAAAAGGAAGAAAGGAAGGAGAAAAAAAGAAAGGAAGGGGAAATAAAAAAGGAGGGAGGGAGGAGGAAAGGAGGGAGGGAAGGAGGAAGGAAAGGAGGGAGGAAAGGAGGGAGGGAGGAGAGGGAGGGAGGGAGGGAGGAGGAGGGAGGGAAGGAGGAGGGGGGAGGGGGAAAGAAAACCATTAGCTGAATCACATGGATTGACCATTAAATTACTTATGCCAAGTCATATCTTAGTTTTTAGAACACTATAGTATAAGAAATATCTCTAACAAGTTTTAAAAATATTTAGCACATTAACAATGTTAGTAATTTTTCACTAATTGAACATTATTCTATCAGTCCATCAGCGATATGTTTCTACCCTTGAAAGCAAAGTAAAAACTCTGCTTCTGTGAAGTAGTTTTATAATTATGCCCATACTTTATATGTACCTCAAGAATTTTAAACTGAACACAAACATGGCCAAAATCAGACAATTACAATCAATCAATCAATCAATCAATTCCTATAGATTTCAGTACTCTATTTGTGTTTTCAATCAATTCTAGAAAATTTTAACTTCCCCTTTAGATTTTTTTTCCACCACTCAATTGCAGTAACTTAGCTTTCATAAGTTTGTATACTTTCTGTCATTTCTATTGTTGGTGATATCCAGCAGATACCATCACTTGTGGGAAGAGGCATCCCAAAGAATGGGAGGAAATCTTTTCCAGCTATATATTTGACAAAGAATTAGTATCTACAAGATACAAATAACTCAAAATAATTAACATCAAGAACAAAACAACTCAATTAAAAAATGGGAATGGCCACCTGGGTATCCATCCCATGTGCAGTCAGTCACCAAAGGTAGATGCTGATGTGGGTGTCAGGAGGTGCATGCTGACAAGAGCCTAACATAACTGTCTCCTTAGAGGTCTGCAAGAGTCTGACATATTCAGAGGTGGATGCTCACAGCTAACCATTAAACTGATCATGGGGTTCCCAACAGAGAAGATAGAGTGAAGACTGAAGGAGTAGAAAGGGTACGGGATCCCATGAGGAGAGCAACAATACCAACCAACCAGAGCCCCCAGGGTCTAAACCACCAGCCTGGGAGCGCTTAGGGAGGGACCCATGGCTTCAGCTATATAAGCAAGGGAGCTATATAGAAGTGGGAGAAGAGATTCTTGATCCCCTGAAGGCTGGACATCGTGGGGGGTGGTATTCGAGGGTGGGGAGGTGAGGTTCTGGGGAGGGTGGGTGGGGAGTACACCATCATAGAGGCAGGAGGAGGGGGAAGGGATAGGGAGTTCCTGGGTGGGAGAGGGGGAAAGGGGGTAAGGGGAAAACACCTGAAATGTAAATAAAAGTTCCAATAAAAAAATGGGGAATGGAACTAAACAGAAAGTTCTCAAGAGATGATATACGAATGGTTAAGAAATATGTTTTAAAATGTTCAAAATCTTTAGCCAGTAGAGAAATACAAATTTAAACTGCTTTTATATTCCATCCTATATCAACCAGAGTGACTAAGATCAAACAAACAAACAACAGCAGAAACAAAGGAATAATAATAATGATAATAATAATAACAGGGACAAATTCTGACTTGGCCTTAAGGAAACGGGAACAGTGACTCACGTGGGAATGCAAGCTGCTGCGTCTATTATGCAAATAAGTTTTGAAGTTCCTCAAAAAGCTGAAAACAGATCTATCATATGGTCAACTCAGGTATATTCCAAAAGGAATTCTTATCCTAATATAACAATACTTGCTCATTCATGGTCATTACTACTCTTTGTTCATAATGGCCATAGAAAGGAGATAGACTACCATTCATTAGTGTATCAACTAATAAATGGATATAGAAAATGTGGGATATTTACACAGTGGAATACTATTCAGTTGTTAACTAACAAAAATGAAATTTTTAAGCAAATGGATGAAGCTGGAAAGTATCATTCTCAATGAGATAACCCAGACCCAGAAAGTCAAAGGTCTCCTATTTTCTCTCATGGGTTCATGCTAGTTTTGAGTCTTCCAATACTTATATCCCATGTGGAAGAACATAGCATTTTTAAAAATTACTAAGGGGCTATAGCGTGGGACTTTCAAGTGGATAGAGACAGAACACATTGGTACAAACTTATACTGATTTGTTCAAAGCATTAAAAGGAAATAATGGAATGGGAAAGGTTAAATTGGAGTAGTGGAGGGGGAGGGCAGTAAATATGGGGAGGAATTAATAGCACAAAATTATTATGGAAAAGTCATATGGAAATCTACCTGTTTACACACACACACACATGCACACAAACATAGACACACAGAAGAGCAAGAGGATTTAACCTATTACCAAAAAATTAATACCTCTATTATATACTAAAGACTAACAAAATAAAAAAAAAAAAACATTGCCAAGAATGAGTTACTTATTGTGGAGTTGCTGGCTGCTGCTGTCTCAGGCCTACAGCCCACACCTAAGAAGTACAGGCTATTGATTGCCAGTGTTCCCGGTTCCCCTCTAGAACTTGAGAGCTATTGTTGAAGACACCATAGCCTTGAGTCATGAAACATGAAAAAGCAAGCTAGTGTTCACTTGGAAGTTTTGTTCTTACTTGTTAGCTTTGTGCTGGGGGTGCTATACACATTACCAGAGGAGAAAGCTCATCATTACTCTTACCAGCTGTGAAGATGGCAAGCTACATTAATGACTGGCCTGGCAAGACATGCCCATTGGAGCAATATTGTTATGGACATTGTGGAAAGTAACCAACCACATTCTGACTCAATTTGTATCAGACTCTACAAGATGAATTTCATAACTAGCACCATTATCAAGCCAAAAACCCATGGCTAGACAGGTCACAGGCCATAGAGGAACGTTTACTATTATTATTTTGCTAAAAGGTGTTAAGTAGACTTCCAATGAGCAATCATTATGCCTATACATCTGGCAACCCTCATCAGTGAAACTTCTATCTGCAGTAGATAACGATTAACAGAGACCCACACCAGCCAAAACCCAGAAACTAGGAGACTATGGGATGCGCAGCTGTAAGTGAGACATGTATACCATACTCCTCTTCCCAAGGCTCAGAGCTCGTTTCAGAAGAGGGGACAGACAGAGTGTAAAAAGCAGGGGGTGGGTGACTATAGGGAAATAGTGTCTCATGGGATGTCAGGAAGTTGCCAATGAGTTCTCAGCATGTGTGACAGCATACACAAGGCCTGTGCAAGCCCATGCCACACACAGTACCAGCATGGAAGTGGGAGTTGGATGTAAAATCCCACCCTAAGCTGTGGACTTATTGTGATTTGTTAGCTGCTGGGAAGAGAGTCGGTTTTCTCTAAGAGTGTAACCACACATCCAAGAACATTTTGGGTTGTATTTTGTTTTTTGTTATTTTGGTTTGGTTTGGTTTGGTTTGGACATGAAATTGAGTGTATGGGGAAGATGAGATTTGATCTGGGAAGAGTTGTAGAAGGTGGGTGAATAGGAACAAAATATACTGCACATTCTTAAATAACTAATAAAAATTTAAAAATAGATACAAAGCTCTATGAAGAGCACAGTAGTACACATGTATAGTCCTAGTACTTGGGAGGCAGAGACAGGAAGAACACAAGTTCAGTACCAGCCTGGGTTACATGGCAAGACTCTGTCTCAAAAATAAATAATATTATATATTGCCTCTATGTGGAATCTTCCTTTTACATCAATTACAATTTCTCTTCTTCATGGCTGAAGTCTACGTTTCCTCACCAGAGGTCCTTCCATCTCTTAGAATACATGGCACTTTTCAATCATTCATAGCCTTTTGCTTATTATTATTACTCTACTCAATACTATTGCATCAATCGGTAGATTGCTGAGTGAGCACAGCATACACGATGGAAGGAGCTATAAACTGATTGATTCCTGAACAGGTATTACAAGTTATTTCCTAAATTACATGTGCCCACTGCCTTAAATTACCCTCCAGAAAATGCAAATTATACCTAGAATTATGGATATACATCTTAGCAAAGTGCCTGTCTCTTATCAAAGCTCCCAGCAGATGGCAGATGATAACTATTAGATTTGTTAGTGGTGATGTAATTTCAGTTTTATCCTGGGCTATGCTTGATGAAGAGGTGTCTTGGGTACTGACTGTTCTGTGCATCCTGATCTTTGATGAGATGTTCCACTGAGAATAAGCAAAGGGAGGAAGGAAATTCTGCAATCAAGTGGCAGAGGTATTCCACATGCAGGCATCCTGGTCAAGAGAAAACTCTAAGAGCAAGTCAGTATCCAAGCAGCCAGAAGTGGAATTTCATTAAGTTTTCAGCAACCAGAAAGTTTCCTGGTGTTTGCCTTTATCTGTTTTGTTGCTTTTGTTGTTGAGAGGTTATGTTTCTTCTCACCAGAAAAGAACATAAAATCTCCCTTTAATCCCATAGTCATCATGGCCCAACACAAAACATCTAGGGAGTGGTTCACAGGCTGGCTGGGCAGCTTGATTTAAGCCATTTCTGTATCATTCCACTCTGGTTTAGCGCAAATTTAAAATAGGTCTCACTTGGCAGAATAATGATCTTTACATTTCCCAAAATTTACTGTTCTTTTTGTAGTCTCTCCTAAAAACACAAGTAAAATGTGTACCAAATACAACAGCCATTGCTCATATGAGAAACTTCTAACTAGACTCAGCACACCAACAGCATATTCTTTAAAGCTTTAATCAGTGTTATTTATCTACAAGGCCCCTTCCAATCACCTCTTCCTCTTTGATGAGCTCCCATTTAGATGGCACGGGTTCCACCATGCCCTCAGCTTGGCAGCATCTACTACACTGGTTTCAATTCAGGGCAGCACATGTGGACAGACAATAAGTGAAGCACAAGTATATGAAAATGTCTTTAACCCAGTGCATTTATCAAGTCTCTCTTGTTCTAATTATGCTATATTCACTTAAAAGTATGTGTTCATGCATGAAATAGAAAGTCAGGCATTGTTAGATGAAATTGCAGTAAGATTCCTGAAAAGAGGAGAAAACAGTGTAACACAAATGCCTTTATTTGGCAGTTTGGTTGTAGAAAGAAGATAAACTGAAGGTGTGATAATCTGTGAAGGGAGGAAATAAGTCAGAAAAATCAAATGGTGGATGAGAGAGAGAGCTCCAAAGGGGGTAAAGGTTGAGCGGCCAGGGGCTGAAGCCAAATCAAAAAGACAATCAGTGAAAATCTCCCAAAGACAAAACAATTAAGGCCTTCTGAGAACTAGGAAGCTTAGGATTCCATTTTAGGATATTCATTCTACACCTCTGCAAAACAACCTGAATTGCTGGCTGCAAACCTTCAGTGAAATGTGCTCCTGAGCTTTGATTCAATTGTACCCTAGGATACAAAGTTTGCTGGAGGCAGTAGCAGGAGAAAACAAGGCCTGAAACCATAACAAAATAATACAGAGATCCAGAGAAACAATCAGCGAAATTCAAGCCAGAGGTGACCAGGTTCCCTAAGCATCTCTTCAGATTAGAGAAATACCTTCTTTTAAGAGGATTAAAATTAGTAAGTATGCCTGTGCGGCGTGTGAGAGATCTGGTTTCAGTAGTTATGTCATGCAGCTTCTCCAGAAGATTCAATGACAAAAACCATATAAACTATGTGCAGTACCTGGTCTATGGTAAAGGTTCAATGTGATAACAGATACTCCCTTCCCATCATGCATCAACTGCTCTTCATTCCAAGCTTCTCACCTCCTGACATCCTATTCTTCTGGGTGCTTTAGGCTCTCAGGCAATTTCAGCCTTCAGTCTTCCATACATTTACTTCAAAATGCCTTTATTACATGCTCCTAACAGTCATGTGTCCAGCTAGACTCTTCAGCACCATTCTCAACCCACCAGACATTAGTCAAGTTGTAGCTGCACGCCATGCTCTAGAAACGATGGAAGCTAACGATGGAAGAGCAGCTTCTGAGCAGACGTCAAGTAAAGCCAAGGCTTATTCACACAGTTAGAAGGAGCAGTCGTCTCTACCAGGTCACAACTCAACATACACATACACTTGGCAGAAACTTGGAGAAGAAATGACATTGTTCTTCAACCTGAAAACTGTCACTCACCCAAACATTTGGGGCAGCACTGTCCTGAGGGTGTGTGACTAAGGTGCTGGGGACAAGAGAGAATGGGACAGACTTCTCTCACGCACTGTGTCCTGCCTCCCTAAGAAAAGAGAGAGAAAAAAAAAGCATATTTAGAAAAGTCAGTGCACATAGGTGATACAACTAAGAAGTCAAGAACAAACACAAGGCCTTTCTTTAGGATTTTGTCCCTGTACTGAGTGTTCAGTGTGGGCCTGGGATTTTCCCCATCTCTTTCATCTTTCCTGTAGGCCTTACAGATCGCAGCTATGAAATGATGACCCTCAGCTATATGGTTGCAGGCCTCATCCTTTCCAAGACCCCACACACTTGTCTTCATTATTTCCTTTCTCAAGCCTTGCTTTGGCATACACTTAGGGTAACCAACTATCTCTGTTTTCTAGGATACAAAACTTCAGTTTGAAGTAAAGAAGCATAAAACAAAGACCACAACAAAAACAAGCCACCAATGCAGTGAGTTCAGGATGTGGGAACCGTCCTGATGGTTCCTACCTCTTGTCATCCATCCCCTAACTAAGCAAAGGGGTCCTAATTGATGAGATTTTTAAAAAATCTTTCTTTCTGCGGACATCTTCCTGCAGTAAGTGTCCACCATCAACCTTAGCTTTCAGATGTTGGAGGACGGCCCAAAGAGAGTTTGAAGAGAGGACCTGCTAAAGGTGAGGCTCTGGAAGTCAGTGTGCAGGAGGATCATTTCACCACTTGGGGAACACTCACGAAATCTGGTTCCACTAATGGTTATAAGGTTGTAATGGCTGATACTGGAAGAGCTGGCAGATCCTTTGAGGCCTAGAGTGGAAGTTTTGAAAGCTTTGGATATTGTATGTATTTCACCCTTCGATCCCAAGAACCCCTTCCTTATCTCTGACACTCTTTCTCATCTTCTTGACTCACATCCCTCCCCTTTCTTGCTTATCAGTCTCTATGTTTCTTCTAGAAGGCAGAGATATAGACTCCTCCCATCACTCTGGATCATGGTCTCTCAGTGAGCTATAACCGAATGCTCAGAAAGCTGAAACATGAAAAACTAAAGTGCTTCCCAGTTAGTTCACATCTACAAACCCGCAAGGCTGCCATTCAGACTGTCCTAATGCAATACAAATCCCTAAGTGAACTTTATGAATAAAGTCTTATTTTTCAGACATGAAATAAATTTGGTAAATAGATCAACAGGTGCCAAGTCCTTTGCATGGCCTCTAAGACAGATCTTAAACAGGGGTGATGAAGAAATGAAGAAATGGTAGATAGATGAACATCTTGACACAGCAAAGCTAGAACCAGGCTCTAGAAGAACGATATGTTTATTTTATATAGTTGAGTAAGCAAGTGGGGTTACGCATATAGCATAACAGGGAGATGGGGTTATTATACATAAACAAGGAGGCATGTTTATGGTATATAGTTGGATCAAGCAGACAAGTTTGACCAGTCTCAGTAGGAGCAGTCTCTGTAGAGGAGCAATCTTCAGGCCATAAATATTCCAGGGCAGAAAGCCACAATAGACATTTTCTGCATACACTATTAATACCCTCACACAAACAAGAAGGGAAGCTTTGCTAATTCCTAATAAACCTCAACCCCATCCCACTCCTACGAGTAGAGGTAGGGGTAATATTTGCCATTCCTCAATGGCTCTGAGGCTCTGGGGTCCTTGGCATGGCCATGTCCTGAACGTTCTCCCAGAACTTCACTTACTCAGAACTTCCTCTACTCCCTGAGACTGGGTTCTCTTGGTCTTGAACTAGAGAACTAACTAATGTCCTTAGAGCTCCCAATTGCCTCAGATGGAGTGCTCATGTCTCAAGAGGCCTTGGCAAAAGAGAAATGTAGGCCTCAAAGGACCCTGGTCCTTTGAGGGGAAGATCAAGTTGCCAGCATTTCCTCTTACCCTCCCTAGACCTGTCTGCATGAGTAGAAGGCATTATTAGCTTTGGATGTGGGGATCCTTTTGAAGTGACCTCTTCCCACCCTATCCTTCCCTGTCCTTTGTTTCTGTGTTCCCTAATTGTTCCAGTCATTTTTATTATTGCTGTTTGTTTCATTGTTTGTTTATTTGTTTGATGGAGAACAATAATAAGAGAAGTCATGTTAAGTTTTCTTAAAGATTTGTTATTTTTAAGCCTCTTTAATGTTGGATTGTTCCCTAAACCAATACAAAACATTAACAAAAAAAAAAAAAAAACACAAAAATACACTCCTGTTTTTATATTATTTCCAGACCAAGAATCATTAAAAAATCTCCCAAGGGCTGTAGCTTGTTCTGAGAATTCTCTCTCAACTCTGCATAAACCTGAACTTAGAAATCTGTCATCAGACCTCAGAGGTGGGTAACATGATTCTGGGTAAGGCCCTGACATGGCCCCAGCTTATGCATAAGACACAGAGGTTACGTCCGGAGGGAGGATAGGACAGTGCTGACCTTTGCTTTTGATTTCTAAGAAATTCATCTGTGAGTAATTTCTTAAACTCTAAATTTCTGGCTGCACAAGGCTGTCTATGTGCTGGCCTCCCTTAGGTGCGCAGACGGCACAGTCTTTTCATTGATATTCTCTGTTCTTGTTGGATCAGCATCTATTTTTAAAGTATATTTTAAAATTAAAAGTTTTAAACTATTGCATAATTGCTAAAAGTTAACTTGTCCAACACTTTGCAATGCTGGCAGAAGATTATGTGTGCACTGGTAACTTCCCTTGCTGTTAAGGTCAAAGAGCAAATTTTGCATAGCTAATACAACTGCACTTTGTGTCTCCCTAGAGTCTGTTAAAGTAACTTGAACTCCTGTCTGGGTTTGCTGGCTTAGTCAAGTTTTATTTTGTTTGGGTTGCAGTCCTTATGGCACAGCCCAAGTCCCCAGGCTGATTCCAGTTACTACCTCCAAAGAAAGTGCCAGCCCTTGCTAGGAACACAGTTGCAGCTCACAACCTGTTTCTATAGTTTCAGCTCAGAGGAGATTCTGGTGGAGCTACAACCTGTGGTTAAGCAACACACTAACTGGGTTAAAACAGCAGAAGTAAACATTTCGAAAATGAACATACGCTATGGTAATACATTGTTTGTTTGTTTGTTTCTAGTATATCTAGACTTCAGTTTCTCCTTACTGTTCTACACCTAGTTCTCACACACACACACTTTCTCTCTCCCCCAGATATACATCTCCATTGCCTGTCAGAAAAGAGCAGGCCTCCACGGGATATCAACTGACCACAGCAGAACAAGATACAAGAAGGCATAAACCCTCATATCAGGACTGGGTGAGGCAGCTCAGTAGGATGAAAAGGATCTGAGATCAGGCAAAAGAGTCAGAGACACATACCCCTATTCCTACTGTTATGGTGTCTCAAAGAATACCAAGGTAACAATAACACACATAGAGGACCTAGCTCAGACCCATGCAGGCTCCATCACTGCCGCTTCAGTCTCTGTGAGCTCCTATGAGACCTGTTAAGTTGATTCTATGGGTCATGTTCTCCTGGTGTTCTCAGCCTCTCTATCTCCTATGACTCTTCCTCCCCTTCTTCTGCCAGTTTTCCTGAGCCCAAGGAGAAGGAACTGATGGAAAACTCCAGTTTAAGTGTCTCTCTCTCTCTCTCTCTCTCTCTCTCTCTCTCTCTCTGCCTAATGTTTGGCTCAATTTGGTTTCCTTGACTTTGACTCTCTCTCACTCACCCATCCTAGATAGATTCATACACAAAGGACTCCTCTTCAGGAATTATCCATCATTCCATCACTTTACCATATACTTGTTTAAGACTACCATATATAAGCTCAGGGTATAGCTATAAAAATAATAAAAGACTCTATACCTTTATGGAACCTTCATTACAAGTTAGCACATTCTCATCCTTTCTAAGGCTGGGGACGGCTCCCATTTAATATAGTACCAAGTTCAACCTACTCTAATCAAAAGGCAAAGTAGAAGCCACACATCCACCAAACCCTGCCTCCTTTGGCTCTCAACAAACATTTCCAGAACCCCTAGAAAAGGCATGGTCACATGGCTGATTTTTAATCGATGAAAATAATATAAAACATTTATAGGCCTGATGAACAAAAGTTCCTCCATAATCTCTTGTCTTTCACTTTCTCTCTACTGTGTGGCTGGCTAGCGGGATAGAGTTTAGAGAAAGTCTGAGTACATGGTCACCCTATGTGACCCCATATGGTAGCACTAAATTAAGAAGAGCAGTAAATAAATTTTATTGCATCATTGGGAATACTGAGATGAATCAGAACTTTACTCTAGCATGAGCTTACCTTGCAAAGGTACCTTAAAATCTTTTACCAGTTTCTTCAATCAATTTCAGCATAAAAGTGGGGTTTCAATGTGTCTTAATTCTTTGCTATCCACAAATGCACACCATGCCTTTCATCTTCTGGATACATACATGTTTTCCTCCAACCCCTGTTATCAATTCTTACTGAAATCCTGCTTTAGCTAGCATCAAAAATCAAGCCTCTTTTCCTTGCTGAGGTCTCTGGAACCTTCCTTCCTCAGGAATTTCCCCCCTTCTCCATATCTTCTGTTTTATCATTTATTCTTCTTTCACTGGGGCACACATAATTTTTGATACAAATATAGAAGCTTCGTCTCCAAGGTGAATAGTTTTGCATCATGAAAGACTTCCATGGAGCAGGTACAGTTCTATGTGCCTGAGTCTACAGAAGGGTGAAAGTTTGGGAAAATCCCATGAAAACGTTGTTCGTGAGAAGAGCTTCCACACATTAGCCCAGATCAGCTGTGTTTTAGAGACTGCTGTGAGTCTAAGAATGAACTGCCAGAACTCAGGTGGTCTATGTCCATTTACCTTCATGTATTAGCTGCTAACTAAATGCCCGTGGATGCTGATATAGCCAAGACCAATATTCAGCATCAAGAGCTGCTGAAACAATTCCTTCCAAGCTATTGAAAGTCTGGTTTTATAATAATTAAGTCAAGAAGGTCAGGAGTCTCTCTGCATTCTGAATCTAACCCTATACCATTCCTTGACAATGGCAAACTTGTTTTCTACAGATGGCCATTTGTGATAACTCCATAACCAAGTACTTCTCTGACAGCAGCACTTTTAAACAAGGACTTGAAACCTACCTCAGGTCTATTATCTATGCTTTTGTATTTGGATTGGCTGATGGAATCAATGACACAATTGTTTTGTGTCAAGGTTTACCCTGAAGCAGCACTTTTTCTGCATAATAAAAATCCATCTTCCTGAATGAGGTGATGAATGCAAGATGGTAAAACCACAGCCATGTGCACATGAGATGCTTTTGCAACCCCCAAGGATCCATAGAGAACTGGGGGGCTGGAACCTATCCTGTAGTATGTGACTGTCGTGGCACTGCTTCCCTGATCAGGATGTAGAGCCTGGCTGCCTGACTAGAAGCTGGAAGCAGTTTTTAAAAAATCTTTCCAGTATGTGGTGGATTGTAGATTGATTGATAAGTAGTTATAATGAATCAGTCAGACCCTACCAGTTTCTGGAGAGATTTTTCCCTATACCCAATTCTTTGAAAGGAATAGAGTTGATACTGAGATGGTGGGAAGAGGGAAGAAATCACATGAAGGTCAGTAAATAAATGATCTTGAGTGACAAATGTTTATGTGTGGTCCCCAATTCTTACAGCATCACAACCTGTGGCTCAAAGCCAACTGGTGGGCAAAGCAACTGTCCTGAGTTATAAACTGGATCAAAACCACTGCACAGAAAGAAATGGATTAACCTAGCCATGATTCTCATTGTTTTAGAATGTCCCAAGACAAAGGTCTTGATGTTTGGTGTGTTGTATTCATTTCCCACAAGAGAAACAACAACAAAGAACAAGCCAGTCAAAGAAGGTGCAGAAAGCATTGTAGACTGTTGGGCTTCTAGGCTGAGGGAGCAGAAACTGGGAGTGTAGGAAAGATACACCCCCCCAACACACACACACAATAGGTAGTTGTGACAAGCCCAAGGTTGTGCAAGGCTCCTTAACTGGTACTGTTATCACTCTAACAAAGCCATGCACGTAAGCTGTCATTACCCTGCATTAAAAACTGAGTAATTAAACTTAATTAACGTAGGGAAACTTGCCCCCCAACAAACCATGAGACAAAGATGAAATGTAAATTCTATTCTAACATCCAAATTGAGTAATTTCCATCTGATCCTAAAAGCTGTAACCCAATATCTCAGCTGGGAGATATGAATGAACTAAATGGTCAGGCATCTTCTCCCTTGAGGCACTTCTTATATATCCCTGATCATAACTTTGTGTCTATTAAAAACAACTTAGATGAAATGTTTAACCTACATTTTGTTACTTGAATAAAAATCCAAATCATGACCTTACTTTATTTAATTCTAGGAGATTTTCCGTTATTTTTCTGCTCCTTCCACTACTTTGCTCTTTTACATCTAAACCAAGATGTGACTAGTGTACAAATATGAAGTTTGAGGGTTTATCTTCCTCTTCTTGGAGGAGACTGATAGTGTTCAGTATTCCCATGCCTACTGCACAACCCATTAATGCCTGCATCTGCCTCTTCCTTTTCATCAAAGCCGTTGCTTTGAATGTGGGTTGTCCCTCTCTAAAGACCTGTATTGGCTCATCCTTGCCACATGGGCTTCTGGTCTAGGATGTGGGTCAGAACCACTATTGCCACTACTATGAAAACTGAAGGGTTCACTTTCAAAATGGAGTCATGATGCCCAGACACTTCTACTTTATTAAAGCTACAATTATGACCCAGACACTAGAGTGCTATCTTCCTCCCAATCCCCAGTCATACTCCAGATTCCCAGTATACTTGACAATTCTGCCTTGTGCTGATTTCAGCCTGACCATGCTTGTAGGGCACTTGGTGAAGGGACAGACTACTCTTCTTGTCTCCATCTTGCACTAAGTACTTCACCCA
Source organism: Mastomys natalensis (assembly GCA_021653895.1). Lineage (NCBI taxonomy): Eukaryota > Metazoa > Chordata > Mammalia > Rodentia > Muridae > Mastomys > Mastomys natalensis. The sequence continues at coordinate 580,234 of JAJTUV010001068.1, forward strand.
ATAATGCTGCCTAAGTGGGTAGAGGAAGTGACTCCCTCCCACACCAGCATCTGAACCAAAGTTTCAGGATCACCAACATTTCATGCAAGTAAAACTAATTGTATCTCAGCACCTCCATCTAATCTGCCAGCACTCTCTTAATACAGGTGGGAAGTGCAAATCCTATGCCTCTCCTTGAACCCTTTAAGATTTAAAAATTCTACTACCTCTACATTGTTCTTCAACCTTTAAAAGCTACCTTTGTGATACCTTAGAATCTGCTTTTTACCCTTTTTATTACTATCCTAACAACTTTACATTAACTAGAAGTTCTTTACAGTTAAGAGAATAACTATAGTATCCATAACAATTCAGGCCTCTTGACAGGATCTTGGGTGACACAGCACATGCCTCTGGTGAACTTTCAGATGTGGCAACCAAGCAGTTCTCAGATGAAGCCTGCCAGCCAGTACACTCACTGTCCCAAGAAAAAGCACACAGAGTCATAGGCCACTTAATGAGACTGATACAATCCAAGGAATGTATCACTAGGCATCATTGAGCAATCCTGTCATTGTGCAACCCTGATAGAGTGATTATGAGTTAAGATGTCTTGCTACATGACTGATAAAATCTCAAAGACAACTACCATATAAAGATTCCACTATTGAATGAAACACCCTTACATAGTATAAGAATATATGCACACTGCAACAGGGTATGTGTGCAGTTGCCACTGTGGTATAATAACTGTGTTTATTTGTCAGACTTACTCAGTGGATAACTATATCTAAAACTTAGACCTATTGACACTTGGGGTGAGGTAACTCCTTGCTATGGAGATGTCCTCTATTATATCTGGCACTGTGCAACACCCCTGCCTGTGACAACCAATAGTGCCTCCAGGCATCACCATGCACTTCCTGGGGCTTGGAATCATGCTTCGATGAGAACAGCAGAGCTAGATCAGTATATCCACACATCCAGGATCATGGATTCCTCACAAGAATTGAAGCTACAGCACGAGGCACTAGTTTATACATAATGTGTCACTAACAAGCATTTACATATGTTAGCACATGTCATAGCCACTAACACTGGCTTAGAATGTGTTTTCTAGAGGGCAGAGTGTTTTGCCAGGTAGGGTGGTACACTTTGAGAGAAGAACCAGGTCTAAGTTACTTTCATGCTTGGGAAGGAAGATGTCAGAGGACGTGGGGGTTGTGGAGATGAACATGATGTGGCCTCCATAGAGCTGGCTCACTGAGGAATTTGTGCTGAGGCCAGCAGGCTTTCTTCCTACGTTCTCTTCAGGCACAGAAGCTTTGCCCTGAGCATCATGCCTACATGTGAGTTTCTGTTGACAAATGATAAAATGAAATCCAACTTTGATTTTGCACACAGATAAGCAAGGACATGTCAGTGAAACTCCACCAAGATGATTCCCATTTGTCACATAAAATACCTTCAGTCATAATAAATTCCAAGGGAGGCCTGCTAGACGGACACTCATCAAAGCTGCCTTTGTACGCACTGAGATTCAAAGAGTCATGTGCCAACACTCTGCATATAGACCCATCCTGAATGAAATTCTCCCTGTGTTTCACATGGGTGCTTCTAAGTCTTATACAGATACTGTTTATATTACTGTTCTAGCTTCCTATTGCTTCTCTAACAAATTACCACACAAACCGAATGACTTAAAACAGCACATATGTATTAGCTTACAACTTTGAAGGTGGGAAGCCCACAATGAGGTTCACAGAGCTAACATGGAGGCTTCATCAGTTTTTGGGGATCTATGGGATAAAGTTTCCTTTGTCTTTTCCACCTCCTAGAGGTGGCCCCATTTTCTTGGCTCATGGCCCCTTCAACCATACTCAAAGTCATTAGTGTATCATCTTTAAATTTGCCAGTGCTGGCTCTCTCTCCATCATCCCATCCCAGCTCTGACCCTACCTTCCTTCATTATGGACCTTTGTAAAAAGCTAAAATGGTCAATTTCCATTGTCAACTTCATGAGGTTCATAATAACCATAAAAAAACCTGGTTATGAATGTAAATGTTTTCTAGATCAGGATAGTTAAGGTAAGACTCACCCTAAATGTGATATTACCATTCCATGGACTGGAGACTCTGGGATGATACCAGCAATCTTCACTTTCAGACCTCCTGACTGTCACCAGTCACTTCAAGCTTCTGCCATCTGGACATTCCTACAGTAATGGCTGTACACTCAAACTGTAAGCCCAAATAAACCTTTTCTCTGGTAATTGGATTTTGTCAAT